>CM061134.1:42477234-42483663 GCA_030789695.1 Scilla litardierei
TTGGATGTTAGCATGTGGGCCCCACTGACACCCTTCTCACAAAATCACTTGCACCTAAGATCACACAGTTGGATCCTGAGATGGCAAAAAGAAACACTGGAGGGAAGGGTGAATAGTGTTTATGTTAATAATATAATTCTCTAGAAAATTCTCCCTAAGATTATACTTGTAGTTCCCTAATTTAATCTTAATCCTCACTTGCAATACCAAAGATTACCAACGGAATATAAAGCTTGCAAGAAAGAGAAAAGGCATAAAAATTACAAACGCAAACATAAGCTAATTATCCCTGTTTAGTCAAGAACCTGACCTACATCCAATATCCACTATCACTATGATAGAACCACATCAACAACCCTGAGGCTTTATACAACCACATCCTTCCATGAGGATTTACAAACACATGTTGCCTACAATAAGGATTTTACAACTCACCTCTCTATAAGAGGATTTATATTTTCAGAAATTGAGACAATTATCTATAGCCTTGAACTATGGGATTTTTACAGCCAAGAACTATTAGTCACGGAATTTCTAAAAATCAGTGGCTAATAATAATTAGCCACGGATTTCACGGCATTAGCCACGGATTTGTTTGTGGCTAATGTCTAATTTTCCAGTAGTGTTAGTGGGTGGGTGGGTGTGAGCATGATGCTGATCCAGGGGGAAGAGAGGGATGGATGCTAGGAGAAGTATAGTGTGAGTATGCCTCATGCTTAAAACCATCTTGGTACTGCTACTAAGTAGCATGTTATGATTGTACTATACTTGTTGGTGCAGTACTTGTACAAGATGTGCCTTCATGATGGCAGCCCCTGTAACTATCCCACAAGAGCGTTGAAGACTTCCAAGGTCATGCACCACAGGAATGGGGTGGAGTTAGAGAGTCTTGCGCACCAACAACAACAAACACACCCACCCACCCCCAAACACCCCCGACCAATCCATCAGGGGTATGGA
This sequence comes from Scilla litardierei, assembly GCA_030789695.1. Classification (NCBI taxonomy): domain Eukaryota; kingdom Viridiplantae; phylum Streptophyta; class Magnoliopsida; order Asparagales; family Asparagaceae; genus Scilla; species Scilla litardierei. Next base: position 42,478,195 of record CM061134.1, read on the forward strand.
CCCTTAGGATTCCGTCATGACGATCAAAGGCCAAAAGAAACTCACATCGCATTCGGAGATGGACGCTTTCTGTTTTGCACCCGTGGTTTACAATGAGCATGTATGAATCACATTTGTTCGTTGCGAACCTCCATCGTTGTGTAAAAAGCTTGGTTTAAACTTTAACCTGTAATCCTCTTTGTTTCCATGGAAGAAGAGATTGGAGACCACAACGAGTGTCATGTCATTTGATTGGCTAACGAGACACCATCGGATCTTATCGAACACCTTTCTTATCTCTTTTCGAATATGCAGAAAGGAAATATAGTTCTCTGAATAATGTGCCCCCCCTACATTTTTGGAGGCTATTGTAAATTTGATTAAGCTGAGGCAATGGTAAATCCATTTTTGCCGAAGACTCACAAATGAGAAGTGACAAATATGGTAAGTTTCGCGACAATTTTCCCCAAAGCCGTGAAGTTTCAATAACGTGCAAGTGGATCAAACTGACTCCTTTGCATCCGTCATATGCATAACTGGCTTCGGATGACTTCATTCCACTGTAATATGCGTAAGTGAAATTGGATGGCTTCCTTACACATGACTTGAGTCGTCATACTTTTCTGCACATATCACAATGGCAAGAACATTAGTGAGTCAAATCTGGATCGGGGCACCAGTTTCAACTCCTCTGACTCCCAAGTGAGAACCCGAGGGAGATGATATAAAATAAATGAAATTATGTGAGAGAGTGTGTATATGTGAGAGAGCTTGAGCTCAACTCCTCTTAAATTGGAGTCAATATATAGAGGTTATAAAAGGGAATTTCAGTGATTCAACTTTGATGATGGGCATTACATCTAGGTTCTAGGTTAGGCCTTTAATGGGTCCGTTTTAGCTCCTGGGCTCGTGAGCTTGTGTTAATGATGGGCTTAAGAAACCAAATACAATTTCATCCTGTAACGCACTGCTTTCCAGGATACACGGAAAGTACGAATCCATTCCAGGTTCTATCAGAGTAGCGAGTGTTACGATAGAAGAAGAGAAAAGAGATACAATAGAACCAACAGGCCACTGCACACATGCTGGGAAGTACAAGTAATGCTCCAATAATACAACATGAGAGAATAACAATTAAAGACAAAATACAACAACAAATAATACATTCATACACAAGAAGGGTCAACTACAATATTACAATTACATCTCAAATATTAATCCCACTCTCTCAAGTACAACTCAAAAGAAACTCCCCAAGAGTACAACAGCTCATCTATAACCCAACATCTCCAACTCTAGGCCACTACCAAGGATCTCCACTACAGCTGCTACTTGTCTATCACTTGAAAACCACTATAGGAGTAAGTCAAAGAGTGTCCAAGTAGGAATACACAACTCAAGTAAAGACTGCTATGTCTAAGACTGTCACATCTAGCTAAGACATCAGGCATTAATGATTAGTAAAGAAATGACATTTATCTCTATTCAGAAACGAAATATATGATGAGTATTAATAATTAAATAAGATGAAGAAACACATGTAGCATACTGAAATACACCTGCAGCTAAAAGTAACGATAAAAGTACAGGGCAGAAAGTAAATATGCTAATAAAGTAAAGGCGTCAAAAAAGAAAATGTGTCACAGCAAGAGTGTCCTAGCAACTCTGCCGAAGTCAAGTCCATGACATCGTCTAGATTGTGCCTAGCGTTAGCATGTGAACCTATTCTAGTAAAGAAAAGCATACCCTAGTTGATCGTAAAAACTCCAGGTTAGAGAATGTTGTAAGGACCCTGGCTAATGAGGAAAATACTAGAAGGAGGGTTGAATAGTGTTTATAAAATTTAAACGAAAGTTATACCAATTTAAATTTCTTACCAACAATAAATGCGGAATTATAAATAAACCCAAAATGAAACAAGCTAACACAAAGGATGTTTCAAGGGTTCGGATTACCCAAGTCCAATCCCGATTTGTTCCTAGTAATCCTACGTCCCTTACACCCGGAAACCTCCGGATACTCAAGGTAAACCCCTAACTTGATGTTTCCTTTAAACCCACTTGTAGCAACCCTACAAGTGAAATCGAAACACAATCGATGTCCTTGACTCCAACAACTTGGAATCAAGCAAACCACCCTCACAAACCGAGAGTAAAACTAATTACGAAAGTTATGAAATTCGAAATGAAATTGCAACACTTACAATCTCCTATGCATTGAAGTATAACTTGAAGGAGCAAGTGTGTTGTGTGATGATGTCTCTTTCCAACAAGAGAGAAAGCCCTTTCTCCAAATGCCTGGAGTATATCACTTTGTTTCTAGGTTGGGGAGCAAGAGAGAATGAGATTGGAAATCTTGGGCTTTAAGAGAATGAGAGCTTAGGGTTCTCAAAAGTTAATCAAGAAGTGCTCAATGGAACAGTAGAAGCCCTCTTGATAGGTTCTCTAAACCCCTCAAACTGAATTCCTAAAAACCCCTTTGAAATCCGTGTGGAAACAGCCAACGGATAGAATTTACACAGCAGACAGTCGACTGATGAAGAACTCACAGTCGCATGCTGTAATATGTCAGAGGGTAGGTGAGAATTCAAATGATAACTTACCACATAGGAAAGTCGACTGATGAAGGTCAGACAGGTGCCTGTAAACCAACAGACGATTGAGAAACCTTCTACAGGAGACTGAGCGAAACATGAGTAAGTTGTGAAAACTCGGAAAGTTTTGGGAAGACATGACAGGTGACTGATATAGTATCCACAAGCGCCTGTGCCATGGGCAAGCGACTGTGAAACCAACATCAGTTGTCTGGCCGAAACTTGCATAACTTGCCAAACACAAAGTGTTAGGACAAGGATTGACAAACGACTCTAGAAGCATTCACAGGCACATGTGCCATGGGCAGGCGACTATGAAACCAAAATCAGTCGTCTGACCGAAAGATGAAAAGTTAGAGATCTTTTGGAAAGAGAGAGATAATCGACTGACTAACAAGTCACAGGTGCCTGTAACTGGATAGGCACCTGTACTTTGTACAGCAGTCCCCTGATGAAAGTTGTAGCAGAAAGCCCAAAAACCAAGTGTCAAAGTATGTGCAAAATAGACTACTATAGAACAAATCACAGGCGCCTGTAAAATGTCCAACAGTCGCCTGATGAAAGTCCAAAATACACATGTTAGAGAATAATGAATTGGAGGCCAAGGAAATGAGTTCTAATGATTTCCTAGGACAGAAATAAAGATGTGTGTGTGCTCCAACATAATTCTACTTCTAAGCTACATACTAGAAGAGAATAAAAAGATTACATCTTGTTTTTCCTTTCTTCTTTCTATTGAATGAGCTTGAAGTCTTCTAGGAGCTTCAATAATCATCTTCGATCATCCAATCCACTTTTCATGCTTTAATTGATCCTTGAGTGACATCCATTGCTAATTGATCTTCATGATATGCTTAGGTAATGGATTAACTGCAAGTAGGGGATTAGGTACAAGTATTTATATTTGCTCATCATCAAAACCAAGAAGAAAGAAATCCAATACTCAAAATTCTCCCCCTTTTGGTGATGACAAATAAACATAAACAAAAAGATAAATAATTGTGCTTAAAGAATACTTACTCCCCCTACATAGATGCCAATCAAGTTAGACAATTTAAATAAGGGCATCTATTGATCAATTGAAGCAAACATGTAAGATATGCATGAATGAAATCTAAGGCAACTTCAATCTTAGATTCAAGTTTAGATTATACTTAGCACAAAATTATGATTTGTTTATTTCTCTCCCCCTATGGCATTATCCAAAAAGAGGGAGGAGAAAACAACAAAAATAGTACTAAATAAGAACTAAAACAATCATGAGAGTCTAAAGAATGTGATATATATTCAATGTGATACCACAATAAAATCGAGAAAACACGAAGGTGCATCACAATGATATATACCAAATACTCATTAACAAAAGAAATTTTAGTGGACTAAAGGAATACGAGTCCAATATCAACATTGCATAGGCAAGAAAACGTCTCACATCACATCATGTATATAATAGAGCACATAGAGAGACACAATTGCACAATGTATACATATGGATCACATCAGAGAGTAAAACGACAAAATGTGATATCATATATATATAGTAAATACATGAAGTAAAAAAAATGACAGACCACTCCTCAAACAAACAAAAATATGATCATCATCATACACCATATGTTAGTACACGGGTACGGATCCTGCTGGAGTATCTGCATACCTGACCCATTTTGCACCTGCAACCTGATACCCATCGCTCAAAGTGGGGTGTTGTCAAGTCAGACGAATGGATCATTTGACCGTTAGGCTTATGCTACTATTCAGAGGGAGATTAATGGGGCCGAGTAAATGGGCAGCTATTACCTCGAATCCTAGAGGAGATCGTGCCTGAATCAATGGGGGACAGTTACCTACAATCAAAGAGGAACATCCTATAAATGGACGAAAGGACAAATGTAAAGGGGTTCCCAATTCAAGGTACAAGATCTAAGACATAGAACTCTACTTTCTCATCTGATATTTCTTACATCATAGAGCTGGCAACGTCAGATCTGAGGCGAATCTTCGTGGGTCGATCTCAGCTACTCCTATCTCCCTCTCATCCTTAAGTTCCCAATCTAACTTAAGCATCAGAGGGGATTTGGGTCGGAACCCAGATCCGACCCCCCTAACGTGTCTCTGTGGTGTAGATCGACGAATCGACATCTACTGCGAAGGTCTTTTTCGAGTTTCCCAGCCTCGAAAGATCGACGCATCAGCTGTCCAAGGGTCGATCGAGCACCAGATCATCATCAGCATCTAGCATTCGACCCAGGTTCTTCCAACATAGGGTCCAACTTCATCTACTAACGAGGCTCCGACTCAACACAAAGAGCTCATGTCAGCTTGACAACTGTCTCGGTCATTTTTGGCCCTAACAGTTTGGCATCGTCTATGAAAAACCACGAGTTGACATCCCGATCGACGAACCACACCCATCAACATCCTCCGGGGATACCTTGACACCTCCTAGCATCGGCCTCATCAACATGATAATGGGAGGTCCCTCGCACCCGGAACTGTCAACTTCCCTCCAAAGCTCCTACGTCGGAAGATTGATGACATAATCTGTGGGGCGAAAGTGTCCCAAAGACTCTACACATCCTATCTCCTTCTCAGACGAAGAATTGGAGGGTGTCGAGCTGCTACACGATGATGTCGTCGTTATCATGGCCACCATCAACGAGATTGCCTAAAGAGGTTTCTTGTCAACACCAGAAGCTCGTGCGATGTACTCTTCTTTACTACGTTGGAGAGGATGATGTTGTACTCCGTGGAGTTGACGCCCTGTTCGGGGCCCCTGGTGGAATTCACTGGACATTCCACCCCAATAGCAGGCATCATCACCCTACAAGTGACCCTCGACATGTATCCTCAATAAATCACTCGCCTGACCAGTTTCATGACGGTGAAGATCAACT